>CP125818.1:5027288-5074788 GCA_036287905.1 Corylus americana | reverse complement strand
AATTGGTGTATATATAGTTAGTATGTGCCATTTTTGGTGTGTTGAAGATCGCTTTCGTTGATAGTTTGTAAAATTGGTGTATATTATGTTATTTGTGTCATTTTGGTGTGTTGAAGTTAGTCTTGGTGTATAGTTTGTGATTTGTGTCATTTTGGCGTGTTAAAGTTAGTTTTGATGGATAGTTTGTGATTGGTGTATATATATTATTTTAGTTGTGATATTATGATGTGTTGAAGTTAGTTTTCTTGGATAATTTGTGATTGCTATTAATGGATATGATGTATGTTATTTGATGGGAAAATTGTATATTATTTGCATGGATTTGATGGATAGATTGAATATCAGGTATTATGTAACACAAAATTCGGGTATAGTCCTGAAATTAATCACAAAAAATATAGGGGGGAGGGGAAAAAATTTCAAAACGAACCAAATTTATTGACGTGTCAAAAAATTGACACGTCAGGAGTTACTGACGTGTCAAATTTTGACACGTCAGTAATTACTGACGTGTCAATTAATTATTGACGTGTCAAATAATGACACGTCAATAATTCCTCACGTGTCAATTTTTGACACGTCAGTAATTCCTGACGTGTCAAAAATTGACACGTGAGGAATTATTGACGTGTCATTATTTGACACGTCAGTAATTACTGACGTGTCAACAATTGACACGTCAATAATTGCTGACGTGTCATTATTGACACGTGAGGAACTTATTGACGTGTCAAATTTTGACACGTCAGTAATTCCTGACGTGTCATAAGTTGACACGTCAGGAATTCTCTTGACGTGTTGAAACTCACACGTCAGAAGAATTCCTGACGTGTCAACTTGTAACACGTCAGGAATTCCTGACGTGCCATTTTTGGCACGTCAGGAATTCTCATTTCCTGACACCCACATTCTTCACGCCTTACACGCGTCAGAAAAGCCCCGTCAGGAGTGTTTACTGACGTGTCGGGTGACCTGACACGTCAGTAAACCTCCGTCAATAAACTGACTGATTTTTGTAGTGTCGTCTTCTTCAGTTGTTCCCAACATCAAATCTATTCCCTCTTTTAAATTTTTGGATTTAGGTTTTTAAAAACCATATCTGTTCACTTCAGAAAGTCCTACCCATAGAAACACCATTCCACCTTACTCCTGGGCCTCTTCACTTCCAACCGCTGCCAAAGTCTTCTCCATCCAACCACCACGCCACATATTCAATGATTAATTTTTAACAGTTTGTTGAGAGAGGTCTCTCCTACACTATAAAAAACAGGATGGTTACTGACGTGGCAAATAGTAACCAAATTTTACCACGTCAGTAATTATTGACATGCCAAAAGTGGCACGTCAACAAATATTTTTTTGAGGTGTTGAAGATGACACGTCAATATTTATTGACGTGTTACATGCAACACATCAGTATTTTCTAACGTGTCAAATATTGACACATCAGGAAATTTAAATTCAATTTAATTTTTTAAAATTTTATTTAAATAAATTAATATTTAAATATTTATATTATATATTACTGATGTGTTGGTTTTAACACGCCAAAAATTTCTGAAATGCTAAAACCAGCACCTCAGTATTTTCTTTTTTTATTTTTTTCTAATTCGCCTTTTTTTCTCTCTCTCTCATGGGTGTTGTGTTTTTGAATATATAGTTGACGGATCATTTAGCAGCTATTACCGATACCAGCGAAGCAGTGAGTGCAGTGGGAATTGTGAACTCAAAGAATATAAAGATAGGGAGTAGAAAGTATTACAGATATATTGGCTCTCTCACAATTCCCCCATGTAGACAAAATGTTGTGTGGACTATTGTCAAAAAGGTAATTTTGCTTCCAATCCCTTCAATATTTCAAGTAATTAACAATTTTTTTTAAAGAAAAAAAAAAAAAACTAAAATTGTAATTAATTTGTATTAATAATTAACTCTTGATGCATCAGGTGAGGACTGTTTCACTAGAACAAATCAGGTTGCTTCGTGTGGCCGTTCATGATGTGAGTAGCTATTTATATTATATAGGGAAAATTACAGTTTACCCCTCAAAGTTAACAGCGTTTTTCAATTCGAACATCAAAGTTTTAATTTTTGCAATCCACCCCCACAAAGTTTCATTTTTTTTCAATTCGACCAATATCATCCCAAAATTCCCATATTACCCCTGATTTTATTTTTTATTTTTTATTTTTTATTTTTTATGAAAACGAAAACAAATTTGGGGTTGCAAAAATTACCAGTTGACCAAAAGGGTGGCCTGAATTTTTTTTAAAATTTTTTTATAAAAAATAAAAAAATAAAAATTAGGGGCAATATGGGAAGTTTTAGATAAAATTGGTCAAATTGCAAAAATTTGAAACTTTGGAGGGGTGGATTGCAAAAATTGAAACTTTGGTGTTCGAATTGAAAAACGCTGTCAACTTTGAGGGGGTAAACTATAATTTTCCCTATTATATATATGGTCCATTTCTGACGTGCTGGTTCTGACATGCTAAAACCAACATGTCAGAAATTATTTTTGCTTAATAATTTTTTATTTTTTATTTTTTTATTTTTTTTTTCAATCTAGTTTATTTCTGACGTGCAAGTTTTAACACGTCAAAAATTATTTCTGCTCAATAAATTTTTATTTTATTTTTTATTTTTTAAATCTGGTTTAATTTTGACGTGCAAGTTTTAGCACGTCAGAAATTCCTGACATGTTAAAAATAGTACGTCAGAAATTTCTGACGTGTTAAATGTTGGGACGTCACTAAAAAATTGAGCATGATTTTCAACTTTTTCCCTCTTCTTTTCCCTTAATTTATTCTTTTATTATTCTTTATTCCCTTTATATTCTTTATTTATTCTTCTTTCCTTTTATAATTCTTTTAATTTATTCAATTTCTTTCATCCATTTTCTTTTATTTTCAGTCTCATGAGCTCTCTCTCGATCTCAATCTCCCTCTTCTCTCTCTGCACATACATGCAGCCGGCCAGCTCCCTCTAGAGGGAAGAAGAAAAGTAAAAGGAGAAGAGAAAAAGAAGAGAAGAAGAAGAAGAAGAAAAAAGAGAAGAGAAGCAGAAGAAGAAGGAGAAAAAAAAAAAAAAAAAAAGGAGAAGAGAAGAAGAAGAAAAAAAAAGGAAAACTTCACTAAGCCCAACTGAACTTCCTGCCGATTTTGCATACCCCTAAACTTTCAAATTTCTCATTTTGAACCCCTGAACTTTCATTTTCTCTCACTTTGGACCACTTTGTTAGTTTTCAACGTTAAAGTCAAACAGTCTGACTTTTTATGCCCATTATACCCCTACCTAACCCACTTGAAATTTTCGAAAATGTCCAAAACTACAGTACCCACCCCAGCCCAAAACGGTAAAATTATTATTTTTTCTTTTTTTTTTTTTTAAAAAAAAAAGAAAATGCAAAATATTAAACACATTGAAAAACTTAAAAAAAAAAAAAAAAAAAAAAACACCCCAGCCCAAAACGGAGTCGTTTTGGGCATTAAAGTCAACAATTTTTTTTTTTTTTTATCTTTTTTAAAAAAAGCGCAAAAAAAAAAAAAAATTGGGGTTGCTCTTGCCACCCCGTTGGCCAAACGGGGTGGCCGAACCACCCCATTTTTGGCCAAGGGGGTGGCTCCCATGGCTAGTATGGGGGTGGGTCGACCACCACCACAGCCAAGGGGGTGGTTCGGCCACCTCCAATAGGCCAAAAAAAAAAAAAAGAAAGGGTTTTGGGATGGGTTTGGGCTTTTGGGGGTGGCCGGACCACCCTCAAGGGCTTGGGGGTGGTTTTGGCCACCCCCTACGGCCGGTATGGGGGTGGGCGAAACCACCCTAGGCCCTTGGGGGCGGTCCGGCCACCCCCAAAAGCCCCAAAGCCATTCCCCTTTTTTTTTTTTTTTTTGGCCTTTTGGGGGTGGCCGGACCACCCCCTTGGCCATGGGGGCGGTTCGACCACCCCCAGACCGCCATGGAGCCACCCCGATTTTTTTTTTTTTTTTAGATAATAATAATATAATTATTAATAATAATTTTAATGCCCAAAACGACGTCGTTTTAGACTTGGTAAAAAAAAAAAATAATAATAATTTTAATGCCCAAAACGACGTTGTTTTGGACTGAGTGGGTGTTGTAGTTTTGAGGCCCAAAACTGTGTAGTTTTAATGTGGGTGTATAATGGGTATAAAAAGTCAAACCGTTTAATCTAACGTTGAAAACTAACAGAGTAGTCCAAAGTGAGAGAAAATTGAAGTTCAGGGGTCCAAAATAAGAGATTTGGAAGTTCAGGGGGTCTGCAAAATCAACCGAAAGTTCAGGGGGACTTAGTGAAGTTTCCCCAAAAAAAAAAATAAAGGAGAAGAGAAGAAGAAGAGAAAATAAGAAGATTTTTTGAAGATTTGTTGGGTTTGACGTTTGGGTTTTTGATTTTTCAGGTTGATTTTTAATTTTTTGAAGATTTTTTGGGTTTGGGTTTTGAAAATGGAGGAAAGAAGAGAGAGAGAGAGTGAGAAAATGGAGAAAAGAAGAGCAGGGAGAGAGCTGGCCGGGAGAAAATGGAGAAATGGTACTGGTGAACTGAATTAAAAAAAAAAATATTATTTTAATTGAAAAATAATTTAAATAAATAAATTTTTTAATTGAAAAAGAAAATTCTAGAAAAAATTAAAAAAAAAAAGAAAAAGAAAAATTATTGTTTTTTAATAGTTTTTAAATTATTTTTTTAATAAATAAATAAATAATTTTGACGTACATGTCAGGAAATTTTTTGACACATCAGAAAAATTTTCTGACGTGTTACATTTGACACGTCAGAAATTTTTCGTTTCTGACACCCATAATTTTAACTCCTGAAACACGTCAAAAACGTCCAATCAAAAGGATTTTCTGACGTGTCAGGTGGTCAAAGAACTTATGTAAAAAAAAAATTGGTTTTTTGTAGTGCTAGTTAATGACCTACAGTGAAATGATATGCCAGCCTGCCAGGGACTTTAAAAATTGACAGATCTAGAATTTTTGGTGTTTGTGTCTCCTTAATATTTTTTACTCCATCTTCTCTCGTACGTTTTTTATTGCACATTTATATTTCGTAGCACGATGATTGTTATGAACCCAGGGCTACTGCTTACCAGTATATATATAGCTTGCACATTAGATGTTATGACAGCATACATTATAGGTGTGCAGAATTCAGAATCATCACATGCCCACTTACTACTCATGCAACTATGCAAGCAAATATATATATATATATATATATATATATATATATATATATATATATATATATTTGTGTGTGTGGATTTGATTTGGCCAAAGGGGTGCTACCCTCATCGTTTTGCCATTCTATTTTTGTATTTATATCTATTTTTAGTTTTTATTTTTAATTTATAAGAGTATTTTTGTTTTATTGAAAAAAATTTCAGGTTATTTTTATCTTTTTGTAAGACTTTGAAGATATTGACAATTTTTTGTAGTTTTGGAGGGGGGACATTGTCCTAATTAAATGTTTTAAGAAGGCATTATCGATTGAATAGTTTTGGAGGGGGGACATTGTCCTAATTAATTGAGGGGGTGGAGCTTTGAATTTAATGAATTTCTCTATAATCTTTATTTTCTTTGTTTCTTTTTCATTTTTCATTATTATTATTTATAACTTTTGCTATTCTTTTCTAAGCATTTTAGAATTTCCAATTTAAATTCAAACAGATTCTACTGACTAAACCTTAAAAATATTGAAAAACCTAACAAGGAAATCCCGAAACTTTCACTGACTCAAATTAAATAAAACCCTAAGCAAATCAAATGAAGATAAATTTTGGAGTTGCATCGGAGGTCAAGCATACCTGAGAAGGAGAACGTACTCGAGCACAGATCAAACCAAGGAGGACGTCTTCGAGTGCAATTGAGAAGCGAGAAAGCGAGAAAAATAGAGGCAAACATTGAGTTTCTTGGAAAATAAAAAGGCATAAATGAATACTATCAAACAATTGTAACTTAAAAATAATAATAATAATAATAATAAATTGAACTGGTATAATTAATCTTTATACTTTATTACGACGATTCACGAACGATGGAGGTCCTTTTCTTTCATGGCATTCATTGAGCCCGTTTGATAGTCTTAAGGGTTGGGACTGTTGGGTAGGGATCGAAATTAAAGCTTATCGTTTTAATTTTTAATTTTTTTTTTGCTTAATCTTATCGTTTTAATGAGGTTGCAAAAAAGAAAGAAGAAAAGGTGACAATACTCAAAGGTTTCTGACCAGTCAAAACCTACGATTTTTCAAAATACTTTTTATTTATTTTTTAATTTTAACTTTAATTTAATTTAATTTAATTTAATTTAATTTAATTTAATTTAATTTTTTTTTTTTTTTTTTTTGCGGTCCTTCAAGTTAAAATAGGAAGTTGGTATTTGAATTTTGAAAGACATACGATCTTACACAAATCAGTCCATGCGTTTTGAGGTCCTTTAAGAGTTGTTATGATTTTTTTTTTTTTTTTTTGTTTCTAATTTCTACATTAATGTCTTCTCTCAACTAATGCCCGACATCTAATTGATGAACTTAGAGAGGTTTTGATCTCCCTACATCATGGAAGGATCAATAAAAGGTCAGGAATGTAAAGCGAGCTCAAAATGGCGCAGCCTATCGGTGTGCAAGGGACGCATTAGCTATCATGGAGAAATATGTACTTATGGAGGAATTTCTCCAATGTATTTCTGATATATATTATCGTAGCTGAGCATTGTACTTGGATTTAGTCATGTGTTGGAAAAAGCATGGTCGTAAACTTTCTATGCAAAGCATTGATTCCTAAAATTTAATTGGGTAGGGTTTATTTGGAAAATGTTGCAAAAATTAATAAAGATTGAATGAGTTCTCAATGGGTAACTCAATCGGCTGAGGACGATGCCTTATGAAGCAGAGATCATTAAATTCGAATCGCAAATTATTTATAAAATAAAATAAAATAAAATAAAGAGAAAAATATAATTTAGCCTCCCAAACTACTGGTTATTTTCATTTTAGCTCCATAATATTCAAAAAGTGATAAAGTTGCCCCCCCAAAAACTACCAATCAGTTGCAATTTGACTACTCCGTTAGTCATTACTGTCAAATAGGATGAAAAATTCAATAATACGTCGTTTTGGCAAGGTTATGTTACTAAAATGTCCTTTTGGAAAAAAAATTAAATTAAAAAAGAAGCCCACAAAACGACGCCGTTTAGCAACCCATTACAGTTCCGGCGCTCCCGCTTCCTCAACACCTCTACGATTCGCTCATAGAGGGAGTGCATCTGAGTTCCCCATGAGAACTGCCGCGGGATTGAGAAATGGGTGTTGAGGCCCCGATCCTAATACTTGATATGCTAATAGTAATAGGTATATATGAAAATCCATTAATTCATGAAATAATTAAATCTGAAAAATTAATGTAATAATTAATTTTTGGTAATTGAGATTTACTAACCTTTTTATTACTCATCATCTATATGGAATGATTTTAAGAACTTGAAGGAAAATCATGAAATTGGAGGAGAATTTGGGTACGTAGCTACATCTAGTTGGCAAATAATTAGTTATATATACTCCTTCTACAATGGTAGCTATAATTCCCATCACTGGCTCGATATATCTTATTATTAATCAAAGACGAATACAACATATATATATATATAGCTACTAATACAAATGGAAAAAGAAAAGAAGAAAAAGCTAACACAATTCACTCTACCCAAACACATTGATGATCCATCTTCACAACACATTTTTTTGTGTGTTTCCACCGACTTTTAAACCATGCATGCAAATAAATGTAATTATTCGGAGAAAGAAATTTAAATTGAAGTGAATTTGAATTATCAAATAAGTCTGCTTTTTCTTGAATGTGTTACACGGAAATTAAGGCTACTATAAAGGATAGCAATAGTCATTGGACTAATTCTTTCCATCTTTTGGCTAGAGCTGATGGCAATTTTAAATCAGGTGAAGTGAGGGGTGTAGATGCTTTTTCTTCTCTTCAAAATGTTATTGAATCTGCTCCGGTGGAGGAGAGTGCAATAGTTAAAGGGAAAGGTAAAATGGGTGAAGAGGAGGAGGTCTTGATGAGAGGTTTTTCTCTACTTTATGAATTTTCTAATTTGGAATGTTAGGGGTTTGAATCACCCCTCTAAGCAGAAGGATGTTGTAAATATGATTAAAAAACATAAGATTAGTCTTATTTGTTTGATTGAGACTAGAGTGAAGGAAAATAAGGCTGAAAAAGTTAGGGCTTGTATTGTGCCGGATTGGGATTATGTTTTTAACTATGATAAACATTTTTTGGGAAGAATCTGAATTTGTTGGAAAAATTCTGATTATGACATATCTGTGTTGGATAAAAGTGAGCAAAGTATTAATTGTTCTATTAAATCCCTTACTGGTAATTTCTGTTGGTTTTATTCTTTTGTATATGGGGCTAACCAGGGGGTGGATAGAAAGCATCTTTGGACTAATTTGTGTTCTATGAAGGCAAAAGTAGGTACTAATCCTTGGATGATTTGTGGGGATTTTAATGTGGTTCTTTCCTTGGCTGAAAAGTGGGGATCTGATAAGCTCTCTTCTTATGAAGTTGAATTTGGTCAGTGTTTGAATGATATTGAAGTTTTGGATCTAAATTTTAGTGGGTGTTTTTACACTTGGACTAATAAAAGTGAGGAGCCTCGGTTTGTAGCAAGAAAACTGGATAGAGTTTTGGCTAATGTGAATTGGATGAGTCTTTTTGGGAATACGGCTGTGGAATTCCTTTCAGGGGGCATTTCTGATCATTCTCTTGTCATTATTTCAGTAGGTACTTTAAAAAGTTTTGGCCCTAAACCTTTTAAGTTCTATAACTATTGGTTAGAGCATAAAGGGTTTTTGGATTGGGTTAAGGAGGGTTGGAGTATTCAGGTTGAGGGAGTCCCAATGTTTCAGTTGTATGTTAAGCTTAGATCTGTGAAAGCTGTGTTAAAAGAGAAAAATCTGGTTTGTTTTGGGAATTTGAAGCAAAAAGTTATTCAGGCTCGAGAGAATCTGGACTTAAATCAAAATAATGTTCTTGCTTCTTTTGGCAATGCTGATAGTCTACTTAAGGAGAGGGAATGTCTTCATGCTTATGTTTCTATTTCTAGAGCTGAGGAATCTTTCTTGAAGCAGAAGGCAAGGAATCAATGGTTGAATTTGGGAGATCAGAATAATAAGTTTTTTTATAAATCTCTTAAGGTTCAAAATGCAAAGAAAACTATCAACTATCTGTGGGATGAGCATGGCACAAAAGTGGATGATGTTGATCAGATCAAAAGGGTGGCTGAGGACTTTTATAAGAATCTGTTAGGTACAGATCACCTACACTTCACAGATGCCAAAGCAGCTAGAGTTAGGCAGCTTATTTCTGTTGTTATTTCCTCTGAACATGCAGTTACCTTGGAGAAGGAGGTTTCTGAAGTTGAAATAAGAGATACTTTGTTTCATATGAAAGCCAATAAGGCCCCTGGTCCTGATGGGTTTTATGCAGATTTTTTTAAGTCTACTTGGTCTATTGTGGGTAAGGAGGTAGTGGCTGCTATTAAATGTTTTTTTACTTCTAGTTTATTGCTTAAGGAAGTAAATGCTACTATTCTTTCCTTGGTTCCTAAAAAGGTTAATCCTTCGGCCATGGGAGATTTTAGACCTATTGCTTGTTGTAATGTTATATATAAATGCATTACTAAAATTTTGTCTAACAGGATGTTGCCTTTTTTGGGTGATTTGGTGAGCATGAACCAATCTGCTTTCATTCCTTCTAGGAATATTTCTGAGAATGTTCTATTGGCTCAGGAACTTGTGAGGGGTTATCATAAGGAAAAAGGAAAACCTAGGTGTACTTTGAAAATAGACCTTATGAAGGCCTATGATTCGGTGAATTGGGAATTTATGCTTCATTGTCTTCACTATTTTGGTTTTCCTAATAGATTTTTGAGCTGGATCAGGGCGTGTATTACTTCTCTTAAATTTTCTGTTTGTATCAATGGTACTTTGGTTGGCTATTTTGAAGGTAAAAAGGGGTTGAGGCAGGGTGACCCTATTTCTCCTTACTTGTTTGTTCTTGCTATGGAGGTTTTCTCTCGGATTATGGCTGCACATACTGGTGGTAATGTTGGTTTTAAATTCCATCCTAAATGTGAGAGAATGAAGCTTACTCATTTGTGTTTTGCAGATGATCTTTTGATTCTCTCACATCCTAAATGTGAGAGAATGAAGCTTACTCATTTGTGTTTTGCAGATGATCTTTTGATTTTTTCAAAAGCTAGTTTGAGTTCTATTAAAGTTATCAAGGCTGCTCTTATTGAGTTTGAGAATTTGTCTGGGTTGAAAGCTAATCCTTCTAAGAGTTCTCTTTATTGTTTTGGAGTATCAGATAGAACGAGGCATATTCTATTGGATGATTTGATGATGAAGGAAGGTCATTTCCTTGTGAGATATCTTTGGGTTCCTCTTATTTCATCCAGACTTTCTGCAGCTGACTGTGGGGCTTTACTTAGCAGAATTTCTGGTCGTATAGATTCTTGGCTCTCTAAGAATCTTTCATATGCAGGTAGGCTCCAGTTGTTATCTTCTGTTCTTTACAGTTTATCTTTACAGTTTACAAGTATATTGGATGAGAATTTTCATTCTTCCTAAAAAGATCATTAAAGCTATTGAACAAAAGTTCAATAGGTTTTTATGGAATGGGAAAGAAGAAGGTGTAGCTAAAGCTAAGGTTTCTTGGTCTGATCTTTGTTTTCCTAAAAAGGAGGGAGGTTTGGGCTTAAAGAAGCTTGAAACTTGGAATCAAACTTCTATGCTTAGGCATATCTGGAGTATATTTGCCAGGTCTGGTTCTATTTGGGTTGCCTGGGTTAGAGAAAATCTATTAAAAAGAAGGAGCTTTTGGAGTGTAGGTATTCCTCAAAATTGTTCATGGAGTTGGAGGAAAATTTTGAAGCTGAGATCTATTGCTAAAAGGTTCTTGAAGTTTGAAGTTGGGCATGGGGATAGCATTCATATGTGGCTGGATTTGTGGCATCCTGCAGGAGTTTTGATTGAGCAATATGGCTTTAGGGTTGTTTATGATGCTCAAACTAATATTGAAGCTAAGCTGTCTTCTGTCATTTGCAATGTAGATTGGTTTTGGAAACCTGCAAGATCAGAAGCTCTAGTTGATATTCAAGCTAGGCTTTCTGAAGTTTGTTTAGGCCAATGTGATAAGCCAGTTCGGACTGCTTCTAAAAATGGTGTCTTTGTTAATGCAGAGACTTGGGAAGCCCTTAGAAAGAAGAATGTAGAGGTTACTTGGTGGAAGTTAGTTTAGTTTGCTCTTGCTATTCCTAAGCAGGCTTTTATTTTGTGGCTTGCTATGAAGGATAGGCTACTTACAGGTGAGAGGTTACTCAAATGGGGTTATAAGGGTGAGGTTCAGTGTTGTTTCTGCCATTCTCAACTAGAAACTCGTGATCATATTTTCTTTGAATGCAGCTTTAGTTCGAGAGTTTGGAAATATTGCATGTTTCGTTGTAAAATTGATATGTCTCCTATGATTTGGGATGATCTTGTGTAGCTTGGTTGCAATAAGTGGGAAAGAACTCTCTTAAGTGCTTGATTTGTCAATTGGTTCTTGGTTCTGTTGTTTATAATCTCTGGTGTACTAGAAATGAACTTAGACATGATGGTGTTCCAAAAACTGAAGAGCAACTACTGAAGCAGATTTTCTGGGAAATCAGGGCTAGAATTGCTGTAAAAAGAGGTTTTCCTAGAACTAGGGAGAACCTTTTGTTGTGTTCATTGTGGAATTTGCCTTTTGCCATCCTCTGTAATGTTGGCTTGTAGTTTTGTTTTTTGTTTTTAATATGTAAGGGTTGTAAGAGGCTGTTTTGGTGTTGAGTAGTTGCTGGTTTTGTAGGTTTTTTGTTTTCCCCCGGCTTTGTAAGGGGTTGTATTTGTGTTTCAGTGTTGCTCTATTTTGAGCTTTGATTTTAATGAAATGCTTATTCATCAAAAAAAAAAAAAAAAAAAAATTTGAACACAGCTGAAGGTCACGTACGGCTGGTTGTGGAGAATCTAGGTTGGCGAGAACCCAGCTAAGGGAAAGAGGACAACGTAACGTAATTGAAGCCTAAGAAAAAACGACAAAAAAAAAAAAAAAAAACTAATTATCGACATATTCTGATTTGAAAGATGTTCTGCATAATATTTTTCTTTAATTATCTTTATTTTCCATTTAAAAGATATATATATATATATATATATATATATATATATATATATATATATTATGTTTATTTTATTTTATTTCCGTTCCCAATAGATTCTATCTCTTAATAGCTTTAGGGTTTCATTATAAATAAGTATCAGTTGTAATAGAATGAACAACTTTCTTTTATTTGTTGATTGTGTGTGCATTGAGAACGCACATTCTCTTTCACAATTATCGCTTCCGCTATGTTACTATGACTCTGCCTCTACGCTCGAGTAAGCTTTCTGTCTTTTTGAAATTATTATTCTTTTTATTATGTTTCACCGATGTGAATGTGTCTTTGCTTTGTATCTCTATGTTCCCACTAAACTTTTCAACTCTTTGTCCACTTTACTACATGTTTAAGTTTGATGTTTTTATCAGTGTCCGTCAAGTGAAGCCGAAGACGCTGCTTTCCACTGACACTCTTTTTACCTCCAGTAATAAATAGGCTACAGATAAATCTTTCTCTTGAGAGTCTTTGGAAAAATTACTTGTTTTTGGCTCAGTGTCTATTAATTGTAAAATTACTAATTATTTTATATAATTATTCGATATTTGCACTAAATCTTCATCTAAAGCTAAATTACGCTGTTTTTAAGTTTGCAACTCTTCGTTTTATTTCAAAAATTTATTTGCCATATCTAAATTCTATTTGAAGAAACAGTGGGGAAATTAAATTTTGCAATTTAGTAATCAATATTGGATTATGTAAATTTGTCCACCATGTTATTGCCTTCTGTTTTCTTTGGAAATAATTTGCAATTTGATCTATTTTCATTCTTCTTAAATTTTTATTTAATTTTTTTTTACTTTGTTTTGTAGCATTCATATAATTAATGTACGTTATTGGTGTACTAGCTATTTTTTCAATATATTTTTTTGTTACATAAATATTTTTTGTTTAAAGACCATGTCTAGTTGCTTCATAAATAGTTCAGGTCTGTAAAGACAATTACGTTAGAATTAGAGGCATTAATTATTTAAAAATTTAAGTTGTTATTTGCATGCTTACGGTGTACGAAGTAAATTTAGAGGCCCTTACTTCCAAATGGTGCCATGCTTTTTTTTTTTTTTTTTTTAATTAAAAAGGTTGGAGGGAGAGGCCAATTGTACCTATATTACTTGGGTGTGACCATATATATAGTAGCACCAACTCGCGGGGCGCCACTCAGGAGGGGCATAAATGGTGGAAACTGTACGCGCTCCCTCAAGACCAATCGAGCCATGCTTATTCTCACAATAAATTTTCCTATCTTTTTGGTTTTTAATTTTATCGTGTCTGTAATCAAACTTCGACTTATGTAAACTATTTTTTACTCGTTATATATATTTTTCACTAATTTAAACCTAGAGGGATTGAGCCATTTAAGCCACCCGTCCTTATAGGACTTAATTTTCCAATATTTACCGATCAATGCATGGTGTCTAGCGAATTATATATTAAAGTATTTGCTTGCTTTCATTTTTGGAGCAACACAATTACGATTTTAACTATAATTAAGCTTGCGGTGTCTTAATTATTTCAAAACTCACTTTATTATAATTTTTTTTTTTCTTTTTTTTTTTTTTTTATGTGACAAAAGGTGGACCCAGTGTTTTTTGTTGTTTTTTTTTTCACAATGTTGTTGATTACAATATTATGTAAATGGTCTCTTAAATTTAATGTGTGTAAATATTGAATTCATGTGATTGTTTTTGCTTACTTTGTTTTTTAACATTAAATATTTCTTAATGTTGTAAGTGTGCTACTAGATTTGCTTACAAACATAGTTCAAAACATCACATTAACGTATTATATATATAATAGCAAATGTGGATTAGTTTTTTATACATGTGCTTTTGTGTAAATATCAAATGTGTAATAGCATGTTATATGCCATTATATTAATAATACAGTGAAAAATAAAATACCTGTACGGTTAAAAATAAAACACCTTTATAAGTGTTTTATTTTTCACTGTATTATTAATATAATGACATCTAACGTGCTTTTATACATTTGATATTTACTCAAAAGCACATGTATAAAAAAATAAATAATCCATATTTGCTATTATATATATAATAGCATGTGATGTTTTGAACTATGTTTGTAAGCAAATCTAATAGCCCAATTACGACATTAAGAAATGTTTAATGTTAAAAAACAAAGTAAGCAAAAACAATCGCATGTATTCAATATTTACACACATTAAATTCAAGAGACCATTTACATAATATTGTAATAAATTCAAGGGTCCAACTTTTGTCACATAAATTTTTTTTTTTTTTTTTAAAAGGAGAGAATTATAATAAAGTGAGTTTTGAGATAATTAAGACACCGCAAGCTTAATTATAATTAAAATCGTAATTGTGTTGCTAAAAAATGATGCAAACAAATACTTTAATAGGAGGATTAGCTATTGGGATATATAATTCGCTGAAATCATGCATGGATCAGTAAATATTGGAAAATTAAGATGCTGTGAATTCCTCCCGGATGGGTGGCTTAAATGGCTCGATCCCTCTCGATTGGTTTAAATTAGTGAAAAATATATATAACAAGTAAAAAATAGCTTACATAAGTCGAAGTTGATTACAGACACGACAAAATTAGAAACAAAAAGGATAGGAAAATTTATTGTGAGAATAAGCATGGCACCATTTGGAACACGTAGGGGTCTCTAAACTACGTACACTGTAAAGCATGCAAATAACAACTTAAATTTTTAAATAATTAATGCTTCTAATTCTAACGTGTAGTAATTGTCTTTACAGACCTGAACTATTTATGAAGCAACTAAACATGGTCTTTAAACAAAAAATATTTATGTAACAAAAAAATATATTGAAAAAATAGCTTGTACACTAATAACGTACATTAATTATATGAATGCTACAAAACAAAGTAAAAAAAAAATTAAATAAAAATTTAAGAAGAATGAAAATAGCTCAAATTGCAAATTATTTCCAAAGAAAACAGAAGGGGCAATTACATGGTGGACAAATTTACATAATCCATTGATTACTAAATTGCAAAAATTTAATTTCCCCCACTGTTTCTTCAAAAATAATTTAGATATGGCAAATAAATTTTTGAAATAGAACGAAGAGAACGCAAACTTAAAAACAACGTAATTTAGCTTTAGATGAAGATTTAGTGCAAATATTGAATAATTATATAAAATAGTCAATAATTTTACAATTAATAAACACTGAGCAAAAAACAAGTAGTTTTTCCAAAGACTCTCAAGAAAAAGATTTATTTGTCGCCTATTACTCTTGGTAAAAAGAGTGTTAGAGGAAAGCAGAACGTCTTCGGCGGATACTGATAAAAACGTCAAAATTAAACATGTAGTAAAGTGGACAAAGAGTCAAAAAGCTTAGTGGGAACGTAGAGACACAAAGCAAAGACACATTCACATCGGTGAAACATACACTACAAAAAAACGTCAATTTCTTCACGTGGTAAACAGTAATTTTTTTTGGCACGTCAGTAAATGCTGACGTGTCAAGTAGTGGAACGTCAACAAATTATTTCCTGACGTGTAAAAACCTACCCGTCAATAATTCCTGACGTGTTGAAATAAATACGTCAGTAAATGCTGACGTGTTATTTTCAACACGTCAGTAAATATAAGCCAAATATTATTTTAAAATTAATAAATAATTGATTGATTATTTACTGACGTGTCATTATTTGACACGTCAATAATTATTGACGTGTCACTTTGACACGTCAACAATTCTTGACGTGTCATTTTGACACGTCAAGAATTATACTATATAAATATAAAGAAATATATATATATATATATATATATATATATATATATATATATATATATATTCCCAAGGTAATTTAATATTGTACAATATGATCGAATCCCAATTAACATTCAATAAAATTAATTTTATGAAAACAAGCACCGACCAGTACTTTAATATATACTTTTCTTCACGTAGCATGTACCGTAACCCATTCCATTTGAACATTCAAAACTTAAAAAAAAAAAAAAAAAATTTCCAACGGTCAGCCATGTTTTACTTGAGATACCATATATATATATATATATATATATATATATAGCAAATCCATGCAAAAGGATAATTATATAACATGAATTTAACGTGCATGCATGGTTCAAATTATACTAAAGGATATATATATATATATATGTACGTATAACATGCATTTTTCTCGATCTCGTTCATTTAATTATGAGATACGACCAAATTTGGTATTTCATTAATTAAAATAATTAAAGTAACAATATTGGTGATCGATGATATTAACGTTCTGTGTGTATATTAACGTTCTGACAAACACACACACACATATATATATGCTATTTAAAAGAACATGTATAAATATATTATAACATATTATATATATATATATATATATATATATATATATATATATATATATATACATATATATTTCCTGACGCGCCACATAGGCACGTCAGGAGTTCCTGACGTGCCACATGTGGCGCGTCAGGACTTCCTCACGAAAAACCTGACGCGCCACATGTGGCACGTCAGGAACTCCTGCCGTGCCTATGTGGCGCGTCAGGAGCGTGCCTTGGGAAGGCCAGCGCCTGCTGGCCGTCCCATCGCACGCACCTACCACCACTGATATTTTGTTTTTCTTTTTTTTTTTTTTTTTTTTTTTTGATTTTCCCTCCCCTGCAACTTTCATCCCCCACGCACCCAGCTCGTCTCTCTTCTCTCCCGCCAGGCGCCATTCCAGCTGTTTTTTGCGTTTTTTTGATCTTCTGCATATCTCCTCTCTCACTCTTCCCCATTTTCTTCTACCTTCTCCTACTATACATTTTCTCCGGCCGTGATCAGCTCTATCTCTCTGCCGGAGCGCCGTACGTACCACTCTCTCTTGCTAGCTCACTCCCCGTCGCCGGCCGCCGCCTCGACATCGCCGTTGCCGTCTCCGGCGATTCTCCGGCCGAATCTGCTCTGCCAATCTCCTCCATCTCACCGGCCTGCAGGTGTATATATATATATATATATATATATATATATATATATATATATATATATATATATATTTTGTTTTATTTTATATATACTATCATTGCAGATTAATATATATATATATATATATATATATATATATTGTGTTGTTCTATATTGTTTTATTTTATATAGTTTTTAGGTAATGTATATATATTGCTGTATATATAAAATATATACATTATGTTGTATATTGCAGAATTTTATGGTTCATTTTGTCATATATTCGCATGATGTTTCAATAATGTATGGGATTGAGTATTTGTGAGCTTGTAATTGATGTTAAATTTGTCAAGCAAGGTTTGATGCCCGTTTCCGCCAACTCGAGGAGCTGATGCGGTTGTACACTCCACCAGACAGTGCTTCCCCACCCGTTGCGATGGTGCGATCGTCGGTCGACAGTGGATCAGGTATGACCTTTGTTAGTAGTCAATTTAATTTTAGAACTGTCTATATATATATATATATATATATATATATATGAACTTCTAAATTAAGAGTTTGGATATGTTGTAGTCATTCTAAATAATTAATGATGTTGTAACTCTTGGTTAAATTTGGTTTATATATCATGGTTGGGTTGGTGAACTTCTAAATTGTTGGCTTCAATTTGGTATACTATGAAATAGTGTTGGTTGAGATAATTATTTAGAGCTATTCATGCACGTATAAATGGATATAACTGCATGGAACAAAGCAACACATGCAGATCGAACTCATCAAGAACAATTATTCACAAACTTAATTTGGTAACTCTAAATATAAATAGATATAAATGCACTTAATGCTAGAGAGAATGCTTTTCCTTTGTGTTTATCATCTCTTCCATTGAATTCTCGACATTAATAACCTATATGGAAGTTCTATAATTGCAATGGAAAAATAAAAACGAAGTTCATTCTCTCATGTCTATATATTATTGATTGCTCTGTGACCATGCATATATATTGACTTAATGTTTTTCTATTGTTTTTTATATGAATTTTCTGCTACCTTCAAAGTTTTATATATTTTAGTTATATCATTTACCGTGGAAGAATTAACATGCAACTGAGTTGGGTGAATATTCAGTCATTTTTCTTTCACTTTACCGACATGATTGTTTGTATTCGAGCTCAATGATTGTTTGTATTATCATCTGCAGTTAGTGGATTTAATTTGTTTGGTGGTTGTTTTATTGATGAATATTGTTTGTTTTATCATTTGCAGGTAATGGACATCGTCGAGAGGATGCTATAGATGTCAATGATCGATAGTCTGGTTGAGAACTTTAGGCCATTCACACTTGTGTATAAGTTGATGTAATTATATTTGTGATTGGTGTATATTACGTTAGTATGTGTCATTTTTGATGTGTTGAAGTTTGTTTTGGTGGATAGTTTGTAATTGGTGTATATATAGTTAGTATGTGCCATTTTTGGTGTGTTGAAGATCGCTTTCGTTGATAGTTTGTGTGATTGGTGTATATTATGTTATTTGTGTCATTTTGGTGTGTTGAAGTTAGTCTTGGTGTATAGTTTGTGATTTGTGTCATTTTGGCGTGTTGAAGTTAGTTTTGATGGATAGTTTGTGATTGGTGTATATATATTATTTTAGTTGTGATATTATGATGTGTTGAAGTTAGTTTTCTTGGATAATTTGTGATTGCTATTAATGGATATGATGTATGTTATTTGATGGAAAAATTGTATATTATTTGCATGGATTTGATGGATAGATTGAATATCAGGTATTACGTAACACAAAATTCGGGTATAGTCCTGAAATTAATCACAAAAAATATAGGGGGGAGGGAAAAAAAATTTCAAAACGAACCAAATTTATTGACGTGTCAATTTTTGACACGTCAATAATTCCTGACGTGTAAATTTTTCACACGTCAGGAATTCCTGACGTGTCAACTTATAACACGTCAGGAATTCCTGACGTGCCATTTTTGGCACGTCAGGAATTCTCATTTCCTGACACCCACATTCTTCACGCCTTACACGCGTCAGGAAAGCCCCGTCAGGAGTGTTTACTGACCTGACACGTCAGTAAACCTCCGTCAATAAACAGTAATTTTTTTGTAGTGATAATAAAAATAATAATAATTTCAAAAAGACAGAAAGCTTACTCGAGCGTAGAGACAGAGACAAAGTAACATAGCGGAAGCGATAATTGTTAAAGAGAATGCTCGTTCTCAATGCACACACAATCAATACATAAAAGAAAGTTTTTTATTCTATTACAATTAATACTTATTTATAATGAAACCCTAAAACTATTAATAGATAGAATCTATTGGGAACGGAAATTAAATAAAATCAAACATAATATATATATATATATATATATATATATATATATATATATATATATATATTCTAGATGGCAAATCAAGAGAATTAAAGAAAAATATTATGCAGAGCATCTTTCAAATCATAATATGTCGATAATTATTATTATTTTTCTTAGGCTTCAATTACATTACGTTGTCCTCTTTTCTTCTTGTGCTTAAATCACGGAGATTACTTAGGGGGTGCTTGTTAAACAACACCCCCGCCACAGGCATTATTTATCTTAAAATTTAAAAAAAAAAAAAAAAAAAAATAATGATTGATATGAAAAAATAAAAAAGTGGTATTAGGGTTTAACAAACAAGGGCTTAATTCCTTAGCGGTCACTTTTCTTAGCTGGGTTCTCGCCAACCGAGATTCTCCCCAACCGGCCGTACGTGACAGCTGTGTTCAAATTGTTTCCTGCTCTAAATTAATTTCCGTATAACACATTCAAGAAAAAGCAGACTTATTTGATAATTCAAATTCTCTTCAATTTAAATTTCTTTCTCCGAATAATTACATTTATTTGCATGCATCGTTTAAAAGTCGGTGGACACACACAGAAAAATGTGTTGTGAAGATGGATCATCAATGTATTTGGGTTGAGTGAATTGTGTTAGCTTTTTCTTCTTTTCTTTTTCCATTTGTATTAGTGACTATATATATATATATATATATATATATATATATATATATATATGTTGTATTCCTCTTTGATTAATAAGCCAGTGATGGTAATTATAGCTACCATAATAAAAGGAGTATAACTAATTATTTGCCAACTAGCTATAGATGTAGCTACACAAATTCTCCCCCAATTTCATGATTTTCCTTCAAGTCCTTAAAATCATTCCATATAAACGATGAGTAATAAAAAGGTTAGTAAATCTCAATTACCAAAAACTAATTATTACATTGATTTTTTCGATTTAATTATTTCATGAATTAATGGATTTTCATATATACCTATTACTATTTGCATATCAAGTTTTTATTTTTTATTTTTATGTCCGCACAAGAATGGAGAGTATGATTTGAACTAGTGACTTCTGTGATTGAGTTACCTCTTGGAGACAGCATATCAAGTATTAGTAGTAGGGCATAAGATCAAATCTCCTATTGGGTTGGTTTTCCCTCTTAAGTGGAGGATGGCCCAAACTTGCCCAAAACTAGCCCATGTGTGTTTTTATTTATAAATCCATATGGAGAGGCCCATTTGGGAGAGTAGGGTTAATAACCCTACCCTTTGCTGCTGCAAAGAGTAAGAGAGCAATCAGAAAAATAAGAAGAAAAGAAGAGAGAGCTGCCACCAGACAGAGAGAGAAAGAAAATAGAGTTTCTGGAATTTTCTGTCCTGTCTTGATCAAGTGATTTGATCAACAATCATTTGTGGTCCGATTGAGCTGAAATTTTGGATGTTCATGACACGTGATTCATCATTTTGAACGGTGGAGATGAGATTCTGAGCACTATGTATCAGTTTTTAACCCGTGAACATTAGTCTCTGTTTTTGGTGAGATCTTTCTTTAAATCTTGTAGAAGTTGATTTGTACCAAGGAATTATATTTCTTGAAGATAGTTACTGATTATGTGCCTCTAGTTGAGACTATAGAAGACTCATGTATTCCCGTTATTGTTGATAGTGTAATTGTTTGAGTGGACTACGGTCCCGTGGTTTTTCCTTCTCACACGGGGAAAGTTTTCCACGTAAAAATCGTGTGTATTATGCTTGTGGTGTCTGGATATATATTTTTCGCATATATATATATATATATATATATATATATATATATATATATATATATATATATATTGCTCTATTTTATAGTTTCCTACATATTCACACCGAGGGAGTTTGTGTATTGTTGTTTCTCTCAACATCTCCCCCATTAAAGTAAAATTTTATTTTGCACAAATATTTCATATTTTCCTTACAATGATATTTTCTTTTAATAAAAACCCTAGTTCAAGAAAATTATAGCCGCCCATGCTTACTAAGGTATCTACGTGTAAATTTTGAAATTCTATTTTGATGGAAAACTCTTAAATTGCATCGATCAAATTTAACCCATTGAGACAAAATTATTCATTCACTCTTATGTTATTTTATTTTATTTTTGACATGTCTACACAAGAAAATATGGAGGGGCGATTTGAACTTAATGATTTCCGTTTCATGAGACATCGTCCTCAGCCGATTGAGCTACCCATTGAGGACTCATTCAATCTTTATTAATTTTTGTAACATTTTCCAAATAAACCATACCCAATTAAATTTTAGGAATCAATGCTTGCATAGAAAGTTTACGACCATGCTTTTTCCAACACATGACTAAATCCAAGTACAATGCTCAACTACGACAATATTAGAAATACATTGGAGAAATTCCTCCATAAGAACATATTTCTCCATGATAGCTAATGCTTCCTTTACATGCTGATAGGCTACGCCATTTTAAGAAATTATAATGTAGTTATTGAAAGAAGCGCGATATATGGTTAGAAAATGAATAATTAAGTTGTTTGCCAAATGAACCATCTTTTAAGTCCAAATATTCTATTGTAGAAAAAATTGTTAAGTAGTAATGTACAAAAAATAATGATATTACCTCCACGATAACCAAACAATTTAATATTTTCAACGGTTTTAAGATGGCTAAAATGGTTAAATAGGTCAAAACTTTTTGGTAGTCTCATACTTGGGTGCATATTCGTTCAATAGTGTGCAAAAATGTCACTAACATTTGTTAATAAAAAGTAGGTTGAGAAAAAAAATCAAAATTTAATATATATGTAAGTGGATTTATTGTGGCTAAATCTGGGGCAAGTAGCATCTATAACTATTTTTTTATTGTTTAATGTTCGTTTAATTCGATTCACCCAATCTTCACCGTAAGACAGAAATCAACGGTTGTTTAACTTTTATGAATTTTTCCATAACATTTTTTTTATTTTTTTATTATTATTATTAATACTATTTATAGTTTTTGCTATTTATTTTGTAGACGTTTTTGCAAATAAAATAAAATAAATTATAATGAAAAATTTGCTCATAGCACATATGCTATTGTACATAGTGGACTAAAAGAAGGCAGACGTCCATGCAATTGAATTGAAAATTACTTCAGTAAGGTTGTGGCACAAATCCACCATTTTGGGCTCACCAATCAACATATGACACATAAGCATGGAACACATTAAGAAAAATAAAACACAACCACTTGCTTATATCAGGTTTAATTATTTTAAAACATAAAAAATAAATTTAGAGGATGGCAACTACCCAAGGCCACCCCAAAGGGAGGTGGGGGGTGGTGGTGCCACTACTGACCACTTCTGGGGTGGCTGGGGGTGGCCCGCTAGCCACCCAGCCAAATCTGGGGTAGCTAGGAGTGGTGCGCGACCACCCCCATGGCCTAGGGGTGGCTTGTGGGCTACCCCCAGCCAGATCTTGGAGTGGCCACTTGCCCATGGGTTGGGGTGGCAGCAAGCCTCCCTATGGGCCACCCCTAAAGTGGCTAGGCCAACGGTGCCGCTGCCCCAACCTACCTTTGGGGTGGCTCGCTGGCCACCTCCTCCCCCACTTGGGGTGGCCGGCAACCACCCATTTTATTTACTTATTTATTTTTTTTTAAAAAAGAAAAATTAATTAGTTTTTAAAGTTGTTTTTGCTCAAATTTGGTATGATCAAATGTGGTTGTATTTTTTGGCTAAGTTTATGTTTAATATAATGGATTTAAGTGTCATCTCGTGATTTATGAGCACAAAAAAGTGAATTTTTGTCACAACCGTATAAAAGTTTATCTCCATTAATATTATACCTAAATCCTAGTACGCTAACATGGTTATGACAATTCAGCCTTAATTTATTATTATTATTTATTTATTTATTTTTTAATTTTTTCACAACAGATGGTGAAAGGGTGTGTCATATAATTTGTATTTCCCATGTCATTAAATGTATGGGCCCATATGTTTGGAAAAACATCCTCTCCATTTCAAAATCCCTCTATTTCTTCCATTTAGTGCATAGTTTTTGCTTTTTTAATTGAAGGTAATAAATGTATGAGGCTTATGTCTTTGCTATTTTAATTGGTGTGGGACAGACAGGAAATCGGAGGTTTTTACTCCACTTCTTCCGACCACTCGTGTATTCCATTAATAAATAGAATAGTTATTATTGATAATAGAGTAAAGTGAAATTAAATAATTATTCTTATTTCCTAATTTGGTCAAAATACACAAGTTCTGATTGAAATTGACTCATATTTTTTTTTTAAAAAAAATTAAAAATAAAAACCGGCCACTTATGGCCCCAAAGAAAATATGGGGGTGGCTTAGCTTAGCCACCCCGAAATGCCACATGGTGGTGCGACCACCCTCGGCTTCTTCTTTGGCATTGGTGGTTGACCAGCACTTTATTTTCTATGTTTTTTATTTATTTTTTTAAGGTTAAAGTATAATAAAAAATAATATAGGTGTTTTTGGAAAAATACAATTCATTTCTTAATTAATGAATAGCTATTCCTTTACGTAAGGGAATCGTTATTTCAGATCATTTTATTTCAAGGGTCTATTTTACAAATCAAACGGAGCCTAAGTTTAAGATTAAATTTTGCATGCCTTATTATTGAACGTTCCTCTCTTTAAATAGAGGGATAAAACCTGCTTAGAGTTGAATTCTATGACTTTGAAATTCAACTCCTACAATGATTCCATCACTGGAAATTACTCTCAGTTATTATTTTTCCTATTTCCTACGACAATCAAATGGAAATAAACTCGTATGGCAAGATAAAAGATAAACTCCTAGTCTCCTACGGTTGGATACTTATTGCCCCGGTATTCCAACGCAATCCATATCGTCAGCCAAAACAATTAAACTAAAAGACTCCTTGTGTTGCATATGCAATACGCAAAATAATTACTATTAATATTTCACTATTTTGGCATAGTGAAATAGTAATGAGATATTAATTTGGTACATATATAACATTACCCTTTAATTTATTGGAACCCACGTTAATCATCTAGATTCTAGATTATTCTTTCTCACAACGGGAACAAGAAAAGTAAAGGCGCCAAGACCATAATATAGATGGAATGGACAAATTGGAGTGCAAAATAATGAAAATTGCTGATGAGGAAGCAAAGAGGAGGCACAAATTTGTTTTATTAAGGGCGAAAACTAAAATAATAAAATGTAATCACAAATTAACTTTTTTTTTTTTAATAAAAATTTCCGTTTTAAAAAAAAAAATTAAAATTTTTTGTTTAAAAAAAATTGTTTTTTTTTAAAATATTATTTTTAAATTAAAATTTTTCGTTTTTTTAAAAAATCCATTTTTTTTTTTTGAATTTATAGGGACATTTTTGTCTTATTGAGAAATCTATAGGGGCATTTTTGTCTTATTGTAAGTATTGGGGGGAACATTATCACAATTAAAAGTTTAAGGAGACATTGCAATTGGGTGGTTATGTTTTTATTATAATATATAAGGTATGGTAATAAGAATTTAAAATAAAAAACAACAAATAATAACAAATAACATACGTGAATGATAAAAATCTAATTGATGACTATGGGCTAAATTCTAAAATATAAAGAAGAACTTATAAAAAAATTGTTAATATTATTTTAGAATAATTACAAAATCAATCTTTGTGGTTGGACTAAATTACAAATCATTCTTTATAATATAAAATAATAATTAAGAAGTCCCCTCAGCCTAATTAAATTACAACATCGACTATATTGGCAAAATTATAACAAAAAAAAATTTCATTTGATTACAAAGATGTCAAACAAACAATCAAATTTGACTGAATCAATGCATTCAGATAAATAAAGATAAATCTTTTTATTTTTTATTTTTAATGGGTTGGTGTAAATGTGTAAATGTAATTTATAGCCCTTGTCCACTAGCTTCAACCAGGTGCCATAGTTAAAATTTTTGAGAAGCAAAATTATAATTTCACTTTTAATAAACAATTTTGTCCCTCAAAAATAATTAATAAGTTCTTTATTATTTCATTTGAAATGGAGCAGAACGGTTTGCATAAATTGATAGCTCCCGCATTTAATTCATAGAAAACGGGTGTCACAGTGTACGTGTAAAAGAGTAAATGTGCAAATTGTAATTGATAATTGAAATACACAGTCGACACGGCTCACATGCACCTACTCAACTCGATCAATCACTCGTACGTATAATAATGAGTCCACATGCTTTTTTCTATTGAAATTTGAAAGTTTGACAACACCTCACATGCATCACACGTACATTTATCAACGGTCAACATATTACCTTTAATAAGCAATAACTCTATCCACACTAAGTGAGCGTTGTGAGTTACTCTTTCAATTATCACTTCAGTCTCCAGCGTAGCAGAGGGAAAGATAGCAGGAATGAAGAAGAAGATTTAGAAGAAAAAAGTATCCAACGTGAAGCCGGGGATATACGGTGATAGGGGCGTGGTAGGTACAAAAGGTTATGCAATGCGTCAATCATTACTTTATTTTTAGTTTTGGATAACTATTGGTTTGAAATTAGCTGGAATCTCTCCAAGTTTTAAGGCAATTCAAAAAATTAACATGTTGCAGGGGTTAAAAAGCATGCAAGAACATTGTGGCTTTTTTGTACCAAGAAATCTTGATGGGTATAGTATAGAACCAGAATGTTTTGCAATGAGATGATAAGCATCCTCAGTGTGCGTGAAATGATATAAAATTTCAGTTAAATCAGTTACCTGTATGCATGCTTAATTTGTTCGTAATGATAAGCCATAGAAGAAAAATCAACTGTAGTATATTGTCTGCAAGTTGGTTGCTGTCTTCCATCTTGTTCTTGTACATATTCTTCTTGTTTTCCTGTCGTGTGGATTATTGCTATGCCACAGATACTTTAAAGAAGGGCGAGTGGATTACTGACAATGGAAATCAAACAACCCTTGTCTCCAGTGGCGGAACGTTTGAACTGGGATTCTTTACCCCTATCAACAGCTCTAGCCACAATAGATACTTTGGGATTTGGTATCACAAATGGGATCAACAAACAGTTGTATGGGTTGCCAACCGAGCCAACCCAATACTTAACGGTTCCACTGGAACTTTTGGAATCGCAGAAGATGGCAACCTCAAGGTATTGGATACCACTGGAAAACAAGATTATTGGTCTGTGGATTTTGGTTCCTCGTCTACAAATCGGACTGTGAAGCTCATGGATTCTGGAAACCTAGTCTTTAGCGATGAAGATGATCAATCGGCGACGAGTCTGTGGGAGAGCTTCCAAAATCCAACTGATACAGTTCTTCCAGGTATGAACATCTCTGAATTCCTGTCATTGACTTCATGGAAAAGCGATGGTGACCCGGGATTTGGGCACTTCCAGGTATGAACATCTCTGAATTCCTGTCATTGACTTCATGGAAAAGCGATGGTGACCCGGGATTTGGGCAGTTCATGTTTAATCGAAATCTAGAAGTGATTGGGGGGGGGTGCATTTCGTGGCTACGTTTACGTTATCTCAAAAGATCGTGACACAGGAGTGGATTACTGGAGAAGTAGTTGGATACGAGGCAGCTCAGATAAAATGCCCGATGACATATATAACTTGTTATCAAATAGGAGCAATCGTGGGAATTTTAGTTACGAAAGGATAGTGATGAGTTATACGGGGGAATTACAGTACTATCGTGTTGAAATATTTTCAAAATAAATAGATATATAGATATTATTTTGTGTCTTGGGAATGTTTTAAATGGAAGGTTTTAAAGAGCATTGAATGAAAGTTATCCCACATTGGAAAGAGTGAAGATTTTGTTGGCATTTATAAGTTCCAACAAGTTTAAGCTGTTAAATGATCTATGCTAGGGTACACCCTAATACATGTTACCGTACGGTGCGAAGCACTGGACGCACACGTGCGCGCGTGGCGTGGGCTGTAGGGCGCTAGTGGAGCCTTGATGGTGCACTTGGCACTTAGCATCGGAGCGATCAGATCATGACCATTCATTTTTGGACGGTCAAGATCGTTCGATCTAGAGGTTTGATCTAAACCGTAGGATGCTTCTTAAGTAGATCCAATGGTTAGATCTACTGGATTATTGATCTAACTATTGAGTCTAACGGTCAGATTTAAGTGCCAATTGGATTAACAGTTTACAGCAGTTTAATTTTCGAAATTCAAAACAGCAGTTTTATCTTCGAAATTCAAAATAGCAGTTTTATTTTGAAATTCGAAATTATCTGATAATAGATAATTATCTATGACAATTCAATTCTCTTTAATACCCTTGTTTGAATTTTAAAAATAAGCATTATCCTTTTATTTTTTGTCTCTGATTAGAATAGAAAGTCTAAGGGTATTTTCGGGTTTTAATTTCGTTTGTGCATAACGCAGTTAAAAACACAGAGGTTTCTGGGCTCCATTGTATCCTAGAGAAAAATTTGCTGAAAACCCTGTTGCATACCAATTCTGGTGGGGGCAAATATTTTCTTAAGAAAAGTGACGTTGTAACACACCTTAGGAGCATTTTCGTTTTCTGTATTTTTCCCCTATTTTTATAACATATCGGAGCTCGGGTGTGGACCAGCTGGGAAATTGGTCTTTGATTTGGAGAAAGCCGGAAGACAAATATTGTAGCATTTACAATTTTTGTGGGAATTTCGGCAGCTGCAATATTAACAATAGGCCACTCGTATGCAAATGTTTACCCGGGTTCCACCCTACTTTCCCTAAAGATTGGGATAATTCTCGAGATTTTTCTGGTGGGTGCACAAGAAATTCGAGATTATTTGACGAAAGAGACATGTTCTTGAGCTTAAATATGATGAAAGTGAGCAACGAAGACTATTATGTAGCGGTTCCGAATGATACAACATGCAGAAGGCTGTGCCTTAACAACAACCAGTGCCAGGCTTATTCAAGTCCGCACCCAGTATGCATTATTTGGACTTCGGATCTAAGTGATCTTCAAGAGGAGTACATAGGCGGTTTTAACCTCTCTATCCGCGTTGTGAAATCTGATATAGGTACTCCTTTTACACATTGGAATATGCTGGGATTTAGTTAGTACAAGTATTTTTCTGGTAATTAAAAAAATCATCATTCGTGTTAAAAACAAAGTGAGAAACAACCTCTCCTGGTATGGATTTTTAAAATCACCTTCACCCTTGGGCTGTCAGGGTTCATTTAGAGTAGCATTTTACATGTCAAGCAGCTCGCTACCATGTTATAATGCTAGACAGGTTCATAACATTATATCTTTGCAGGATCAACTCCAAGGAATTGTGAGCCTTGTGGCACAAACCTGATCCCCTATCCGCTCAGCACTGGAACAAATTGTGGTGACCCCATGTACTTCAGTTTCTACTGCAACAATTTCACAGGCCAGGTTAGCTTCAAGACACCCAGTGGCACCTACCAAGTCGCAAGTATCGATCCAGGTACACGAAAATTTGTCATCCAAGTCAAACACGCAGGAAATAATACAAATTCAACAGGAATTCTGCAGCTCAATAAGTCATTCTTGTTTAATGCGACCATTGATTCTAGCAACTATAGTTCTCAAGTTAAAGATGAAATAGAGATTAGTTGGGAGCCCCCGTTGGAGCCAAGCTGTAATTCATCTAGAGACTGTAAGGACTGGCCAAATTCAACTTGCAATGTAGCAGGAGATGGAAAGAGGAGGTGCCTTTGCACTAGAAACTTCCAATGGAATGGCTCCAATTTAAATTGTACTAAAGGTCAGAATCCTATTTCATGTGCCTCTCGTAGATTAAGATTATTCTATTAGTGAAGAATGAATTAGACCACTAAGAAGCTAGGAGGATCTTGTTCGATTGATTTTTTTTTTTTTGTTTAAATTAGTTGTGATAATCAAACCCCATACATCTTTCTCCATTGCATTTCATCAGCTTTCTAAAAGTCTTCTTTTTCCTTTATGTATAATCAATAGCTACTAATAGTACGTTAGAAATTGGGAGGTTTTTGGTAGAACTTTCAAATCCTCTTTATCAATATCAAGCTTACCTTGTACTAATAATAGAAATTATAATTACGACAATTAATCTAAACAGTAAATCAGTCGAATTTTACTTATTAGTATTTTGATTTTTCTATCGGAGCATGTTCACTGTGAACAAATTATGGAGTCATTTTCATATTTTAAATATTTATGTGAGTATTCCCCTTTCTTTCTTGTAGAAGGTTCTCTGTCTTTGGAAGGAAAGATGCAGTTGACTCTAATTGTCATGATACCTCTGATAGTAGTGTTTCTTCTCACAAGTGCAATTGTTTGTATATATTTGCAGAGAAGAAAGATGGCCAAGACACAAGGTAACTGCTTTGCGAAATGCACTCTACCTTGCACAATTTGTCGTATTTCCATTTCAATCAAAATAAAAGCCACATTTTAGCTATTTGATTTAATTAATTATCATGTAAGTGTAATTGATTATATATATATGGTTTTCTTTTGAACTCAGAAAATCAAAGAAAGCGAGCACTTCGTGCATTAGACAATGAAAAACACGTCAAAGACTTGATAGACTCGAGTGAATTCACAGAAGAAGATAAGAAAGACATAGATGTACCCTTTTTTGATTTGGAAAGCATTATTGTAGCTACTAATAGTTTCTCAGATGCAAACAAGCTTGGAGAGGGGGGCTATGGGCCGGTTTACAAGGTGATTTCAACAACATTAGTTGGAATTTAATCTTCATGTAAACTAGTTTTTGGTTAGTAGTAATATTGTGAGTATGGTGTCTCAGGGAACATTTTCAGGAGGTCAACAAATTGCTTTAAAGAGGCTCTCATGTGTCTCACGACAAGGCTTACAAGAATTTAAAAATGAGGTGGTGTTGATTGCAAAACTTCAACATAGAAATCTTGTTAGGCTTCAGGGATATTGCGTAAAAGGATATGAAAAGATTTTACTCTATGAGTACATGCCCAACAAAAGCTTAGACTCATTTATATTTGGTTCGTCTCTAAACTGAATTCTTAATCTCTTGCAGTGCTTCAGAAACTATATATATATATATATATATATATATATATATATATATATATATATATATATATATATATATATCTTGTTTGAGTAAAAGGTCATTTATTACTATTGCTAAAAATATCGTTCTCTTGAATGGCAAATGGAAACTTTTCAAGATCAAAAGCTAAGTGTGTCTTTGGACTGGGAGATGCGCTTCAACATTATTTTAGGAATAGCTCGTGGGCTTGTTTATCTTCATCATTACTCAAGATTAAGGATTATCCATAGAGATCTGAAAACCAGCAACATTCTTTTAGACGAGGAGATGAACTCCAAAATATCTGACTTTGGCTTGGCAAGGATGATTGAAGGCAAAGAAACCGAGGCTAACACAACTAGAGTAGTTGGAACTTAGTAAGTTTACATTACAATGTAGCACAATTTTCAACTCCCCAACTCTCTTTACAAAAAGAATATACAAGTGCCTACCTTATCCACTGATAAATATTATTTTGCAGTGGCTATATGTCTCCGGAGTATGTATTACATGGACTTTTCTCAATTAAATCCGATGTTTTTAGTTTTGGTGTAGTTCTACTTGAGATAATAAGTGGAAAAAAGAATACTGGATTCTATCAATCAGAACTTTCTATAAGCCTTATAGCTTATGTAAGTGTGTTTAATTTTTTATAATCGCTATTATTTTGGCCATTTTATGCTTCATTCCAATTCTGATTTTAAAATTGTCCCAGGCTTGGAGATTGTGGGTAGAAAACCACGTGTTGGATTTAATGGACTCGGCTCTACATGAAGTTTGCAATGCAAATCAGTTTGTGAAGTGTGTAAATGTTGGACTCTTATGCGTACAAGAAGACCCAAATGATCGCCCCACCATGTCAAATGTTGTTGCCATGCTTGATAGTGAAGCTACAACCGTTCCAACTCCAAAACAGCCAGCATTTGTTCCATGGAGAGGCCATCCTATCAGAGCTAGTTCTTCTAGTGAACCGGAATTAACCAATAGTTTATGAGGAAGATGATCGATAATGTATGATACCAATGCAAGTTCTCGTGAGTTTGTCCTTTACTACACTTGCAATGGTTCTATAAATGGACCAAACATTTGATATCAATTTTGGTAGAGAAACCAAGCTGCTCGTAGATATGGTGCTTACGGGAAAAATCTCATGTAGTATTTTGGACCGTGGTTTTATCATTCCTTTGCTTATAGTTACCAGGGGAATTAATAAGAATTTTTTTTTTTCAAATGAGCAGCTTTTTATATCAACCATATCACTTTACAACTTCTGAAAAAAAATAAATAAATGCAGGAACCAGACATTGAAACAAGTTTCGAAGACTAATTCAAACTACCACTCAGCTACTAAACAAATTGACCAACCATAAACAAATATATGCAAAAAGAATGGTATATACTAAAATATTTGGATCAATCCCCTATATTACAGCAAATGCTCTCCCTACCCCTTGTCCTTTTGAATCTTCCCTTTCCCCTGATACGGGCTCTAACCTCTTTGAAAGTTTAACCCATCCATCCAAAAAGGAATTACCCAACTCACAATTCATCAATCACAGCCCCTATATTCGGCCAACCCCTGGAGAAAAAGAAAAAAAAAAAAAGAAAAAGCCAAACCAAGAACATTTAGAAATTTTAGCAAATGCTACCTATCAAGAGCAAATTATTTAAATCTAAAACAAAACACCCCAAATTTGCTCCAATTTCAGCCCATACGGAGAATATCGAAACCTAATTCGTCCTCCTCCCATAATCAATCAAGCCACCCAACATAATAACACTCTAACTTTCCTTTCATAAATTGGCTAATATCCAGAAAATTAAACAATAAAATTACTTTAACTATAAAGAACACCCCAATTGGCTATATAAATCAAAGGGACCCCCATAAATCAACCAAAAATGATTCAATATCTACCAATTTAACTAATGGGGAAAGCCAAAAAGGGAGTTGTAATCTCACTACAAAAATTAAAACAGGGAATTAGTGACGTGTCTATAGTACTGCAGGTGTTTTTGACACATCACCAATTGGTGATGTGTCAACTTCTCACATGTCACCATTGTTTTTAGTGACGTGTCAGTTGACACGACACCAATTAAAAAAAAAAATGAAAAAAATATTTCGAAAAAGGAAAAAAAAAATTGAAATTAAAATAAATTGTGACGTGTTGTTTTAAACATGTCACCAATTGGTGACGTGGCACTAGCTAGTACATGTCACCAAGTAGTGACGTGTGAAAGTGACATGTCACCACTTCGGTGACATGCCACTAAGGCACGTCACCAATGGGTGACGTGTCACTTTGGCATGTTACCACTTTGATGACATGTGACATTGACACATCACTAAATGGTGACGTGTTATTGTGGCACATCGTCAAAGTGGTGACGTGCCATCGTGGCACGTCATCAAAGTGGTGATGTCACTTTGACATGTCACCAAAGTTGTGACGTGCCTACAATGACTCGTCACTATATGCAATTAATTAATTTAATTAATTCCTAAATGCTCAATTAATTAATATGATAATTTGAAAAATATAAAGGATATAAGCATCAATATATATATGTAGGGCTGTAAACAAACAAAACTACCAATGAGCTTGCTCGGACTTAGTTGACTCATGCTCTCTAACTGTATTTATACATGGATTAGCGGAAGATTGAAGTCATAGATAGCAATTAATTGTAAAAATTTTTGTTTGTATCTATAACTTTGTAACCTCATAGCATGTGGCTATGATTTTGCAGAACTTTATGCTTTGTTATAAAAATATATATAAGTCTATATATATTATAAATTATTTTTTTAGTGCATATATAAATTATAATTACACATTGACTGCATATTGAATAATATAAATGTTCGTTGTATAAGATCGATACTTAATATCATTAATTAACAATATGTCAATGTATATTAATTATTATGTGTTTCACAAAAAAATATTAAGTACAAAATTTAATTGGCATACACTATATCATTATATCTATCATGATTGTAAGTATCCATATTATATGTATAGGTCCATATAATATATTATAAATTAAACTATAATATATACGTATATGATTAGCGAAATGTACAATTTTGGACCCTATAGTTTAGAGTTTTGACAAATAGCTCCATGGGTTTAAAAAAAAAGTTATTAATCACTTCAAGGATAAGCAAAGAAGAACAAAGTAATCATTGCTATTAGAAAGTTAATAGAATTCACTAATGTGGGGGTACGTGGTTCGGCTACCCCCTCTAGCCGGTTTGATTCGTCCTGATATGATACATTAGTAGATTTTGTCAACTTTTCTAATGACATGAACTAATTTGTTCTTTCTTTACTTACTAGATGGAATGATTAATCACTTTTTAATACTCGGAGAGTTATTTGTCAAAACCCTAAACTACATTAACCAAAAATGAATTGATCCCAATATTTTAAGAAAAATGTTTGTTTCATCCAAATGCACATGTCATTATTAAACTTTTATACGGTACAAAAACAAAAACAAAATTATAATTCAAGAGCCAGTGATCATAGTCGTCTGATGCCTTAATTCCACATTCCATTCTGTATCCTAACTAGTCAACTAAAATATAAAATACTTTTTTCCTTTTATTTTGTCTGTGTTCTTCCATTTATTTTGCTGTCTTCCACCTTCTTCTTGTTGTGTTCCTGTCGTGTGGATTATTGCCTTCAATCCAGAGATACTTTGAAGAGGGCGAGTGGATTACTGACAATGGAACAACCCTTGTCTCCAGTGGAGGGAGGTTTGAACTGGGATTCTTTACCCCTATCAAAAGCTCTACCCACAAAAGGTTCGCTGGGATTTGGTACAAGCAGGATCAACAAACAGTTCTATGGGTTGCCAACGGAGACAATCCTGAACTTAACGGCTCCACTAGAACATTTGGAATCGCAGAAGATGGCCTCCTCAAGGTATCGGATTCCATTGGAAAACAAAATTATTGGTCTACGCCTATTAGAAATCTATTGATGACTATTGGCAAAATTCTGAAGTATAAAGAAGAACTTATCAAAAAAATTGTTAATATTATTTTGGACTAATTGCAAAATCAACCATTATGGTTGGACTAAATTACAAATCATTTCTTGTGATATAAAAAATAATTAAAAAATCCTTGTCCTAAATTACTACACGGACTATATTGGCAAAATTATAACAAAAAAAAAGTGTCCACAAATTTCATTTGATCACAAAGATGTCAAACAAAACACTAAATTTGACTGAATCATCAGAATGCATTCAGATAAATAAAGATAAATCTTTTTTATTTTTAATGGGTTGGTGTAAATGTGTAAATGTAATTTATAGCCCTGTCAACCGTGCCATGGTTAAAATTTGACGAGCAAAATTGTAATTTTACTTTTGATAAATAATTTTGTCCCTCAAAAGTAAGCTCTGGCAGGGCGAGTGGATTACTGACAATGGAGAAACCCTTGTCTCCAGTGGAGGAAGGTTTGAACTGGGATTCTTTACCCCTATCAGAAGCTCTAGCCACAAAACGTTCGTTGGGATTTGGTACAAACAGGATCAACAAACAGTTGTGAGGGTTGCCAACTGTGACTGGCCACTACTTAGCGGTTCCATTGGAATTTTTGGAATCACAGAAGATGGCATCCTCAAGATATCGGATACGACTAGAAAAGAAGATTATTTGTCTGTGTCTCTTGATTCCTCGTCTACAAATCGGACTGTGAAGCTCATGGATTCTGGAAACCTGGTCTTTAGCGATGATGATGATGATGACCAGTCGGTGACGAGTCACTGGGAGAGCTTTCAAAATCCAACCACTGATACATTTCTTCCAGGTATGAACATAGATGAATTCCCGTCATTGACTTCATGGAAACGCGATGGTGACCCGGGACAGGGGCAGTTCACGTTTAAGCAAGATCAAGCAGAGATCGAGCAACTACGTTAACTCAGAAAAGCAAGAACGCGATTATTGGAGAAGTAGTTGGATAGGAAGCAGCCCAGATGACACGCCCAATGACATTGTAAGCTTGTTATCAAATTGGAGCAATATCGGGAATTATAGTTACGAAAGGTTAGTGATGAATTATACGGGGGAATTACAGTACTATCGGAGCTCGGTGTGGACCAGGGAAATTGGTCTTTGATTTGGAGAAAGCTGGACGACAAATATTGTAGCATTTACAATTTTTGTGGGAATTTCGGCAGCTGCAATATTAACAATAGCCCAATCGTATGCAAATATTTGCCCGCGTTCCATCCTACTAACCCGTGGAATTGGAATTCTAGAGATTTCTCGGATGGGTGCACCAGAAATTCAACATCATTTGACAAGAGCGACATGTTCTTGAGCTTAAAGATGATGCAAGTGAGCAAGCCAGAGCTTTCTTTAGATTCCATAGGCAATGAAACATATTGCAGAAAGAAGTGTTTGACCAACAGCCAATGCCGAGCTTATTCATATGGTTATTTAGATTTAATACAGAAAAACTACGATTCGTTTTTTCTTGCCTGCAATATTTGGATTTCGGATTTAAGTGATCTCCAAGAGGAGTACACAAACGGTCTTAACCTCTCTGTCCGCGTGGCAAAATCTGTTATAGGTACTCGATCTTTTTACACATTGGAATATGCTGGGATATATTGATTAGGTAGCTGAATTACATCCATAGAAACTGATCTAGCTAATTTAGTTTTGTTTAAATTAAAAAAATCATCATAGATGTTAAAAATGAAGTGAGAAACCAACTCTGCTGGTATGGCATTTTAAAATTATAGCACTAGCTAATCTTTCTTTTTATGCTTCACTATTAATTTCACCCTTGGGCTGTCGGGGTTCATTTAGAGTAGTATTTTACATGTCAATTTTTAGTTCCTATTTCAGACTTTAAAATATCTTTGCAGAATCAACTCCAAGGAATTGTGAGCCTTGTGGCACAAACCTGATCCCCTATCCGCTGAGCATTGGAACAAATTGTGGTGATCCCATGTACTTCAGTTTCTACTGTAACAGTTCCACAGGCCAAGTTAGCTTCAACACAGCCAATGGCACCTATCGAGTCGCAAGTATTGATCCAAGTACACGAAAATTTGTCATCCAAGTCATATATGCAGGAAATTATACAAATTCAACAGGATTTATGCAGCTCAATAAGTCATTCCTGTTTAATACAGCCGTTAATTCTGACAACTATAGTTTTAAAGGTAAAGATGAAATAGAGATTAGTTGGAAGCCGTCGCTGGAGCCAAGCTGTAATTCATCCAACGACGACTGCAAGGACTGGCCAAATTCAACTTGCAATTTAACAACAGATCATGGAGAGAAGAGGTGCCTTTGCATTGGAAACTTCCAATGGGATGGTTAAAATTTAAATTGTACTAAAGGTCTGGATGCTATATATTTCTTGTGCCTCCACAAAATTAGACCACTAAGAAGGACCTAGGATTATGCCCTATATATATATATATATATATATATATATATATATACTATTGTTGTTGTTAGATCAGTTTGATAATCAAACCTAGGCCTCTTTCTCCATTGCATTTTATAAGCATTCTAAAAGTTTTCTTTTCAATTATGTATAACTTATAATCACTTCTAACAGTACGTTAGAAATTGGGAGGTTTTTGGTAGAACTTTCATATCCTCTTTAGCAACATCATGCTTACCTTGTAGTAACAGTAGACCTTATAATTGCAACAATTAATGAATTCCACAATATAATAGTGGAATTTGGCTTATCATGCATTTTGAATCTAAGTAGAGATTGTTCACAATCGAAAAAATTACGATAGGGAGTCCTTTCATATTTTAAATTTTGATGTGAGAGTAGTCATCTTTCTTTTTTGTAGACCTTCCAAAGGAAAGATGTTGTTAACTCTGATTGTTATGATGCCTCTAATAGTACTAGTGTTTGTTCTCACAAGCGCAATTGTTTGTATATGTTTGTGGAAAAGAAAGATGGCCCAGAGACAAGGTAACTTATTTGCCAAAATGCACTCTACCTTGCACAATCTGTCGTATTTCCATTTCAACCAAAATAAAAACCACTTTTTAACTATTTTATGTAATTAATTATCATGTAAGTGCAATTGAATATATATATATATATATATATATATGGTTTTCTTTTGAACTCGGAAAATCAAAGAAAGCGAGCACTTTGTGCATTAGACAATGAAAAACATGTCAAAGACTTGATAGACATGGGTGAATTCACAGAAGAAGATAAGAAAGACATAGATGTACCATTTTTTGATTTGGAAAGCATTCTCACAGCTACAAACAGTTTCTCAGATGCAAACAAGCTTGGAGAGGGGGGCTATGGGCCAATTTACAAGGTGATTTCAACAACATTAATTGCTATTTAATCTTCATGCAAACTAGTTTATGGTTAGTAGTAATATTGTGAGTATGGTGTCTCAGGGCACATTTTTAGGAGGTCAACAAATTGTTTTAAAGAGGCTCTCATGTGTCTCACAATAAGGCTTACGAGAATTTAAAAATGAGGTAGTGTTGATTGCAAAACTTCAATGTAGAAATTTTGTTAGGCTTCGGGGATATTGCATAAGAGGAGATGAAAAAATTTTACTCTACGAGTACATGCCCAACAAAAGCTTAGACTCATCCATATTTGATTGGCCTCTAAACTAAATTCCTAATCTCTTGCAGTGCTTGATAGACTATATATTTATTTTTTGAGTAATAGCTGACTTGTTACTGTTACGAAAATCGTTCTTTAAATGGAAAATGGAAAACTTGCAAGATCAAAAGGTGAGCATGTCTTTGGATTGGGAAATGCGTGTCAACATCATTTTGGGAATAGCTCATGGGCAAGCACTGAGCCAGGTTCTATGATGAGCAGGGGCCGAGGTATATATATATAACTTAAATGAAAAATATATTAAAATATAAAATTTGGTCAAATCATATATAAATGAGAAATATATTAAAATTGAAGATCAAATTAATATATATATATATAAAAAATAGCATCAATTCAGTTTTAACAAAAAAACAAACAAGAGAAAAGATACATAAATATTTGTTTCATAACAGATTTCAAATTTCAGCTCAAACACCTATCAAAATGGAACCTTTCATTTTTTCATATCACGAAAATCATCTATGATTGAATCTGTACAAAATGTCGCAGCAATTTCTCTTTCGATGTACAACATCAGAGAATCCATCAGAAACTCATCTTCAATTTTGTTGCGAAGTCTAGTTTTGACAATATTCATAGCTGAAAATACTCGTTATGTAGTTGCGGTAGAAACGAGAAGAGTAAGCACAAGTACAACAACTCGAAAAACAAGTTGGTAGATAGCTGATTTTTCGGTTCTAACCAACCATTGGCACAATTCAGAAATATTTGACAATCCTTAAAAACTTGAATGTTGAACTACATTATGCTCATAATGGTGAAGTTCTAATTCCAACTGGTCTTTTTCGAGATCGGTAAAGTCTTGCGGATAAAACTTGTTTACCAACTGACAAATATCATCAATTCTAAAAGATTCACGGGCAACTTGAGGATCAAGAGCTGAGGCAAGAATAAGCAACTCTACTGCATGCTCACTGAATTGGCGATTTAATTCTTGCAACTGAGAATCTATTGCGGCACAAAAAATATCCACTCGATAATGTTGCTCAATTGTAGAGTCGGCTTGTTGGTGACAAGTACGACCTCGTCTCTCAACATAACGAGCATTCATATCTGGAACATCTATGCTGTGTTTCTTACAAAATGACTTCTCAATGTCAAGTAAAACACCCCATTTATCATCTCTATATTGTTGGATAAGTGCTTTAGTGGATAAAACAAGCTGCATGGCACTTAAAATATCTTGAGATTTGAATTGCAATGCTTGACATAGTTGATCGGCAATCTGCATAGTTTCTTTTATGAGATGTAAGATGAATACAAATTCAAATGAAGTCATTACCTAATGAACTGAATTTACTTCTGCTCATTGGGAAGAAGTAGTTCCCATATCAATGAGTTTAACAATAACTTCACAAGCTAGACTAAAAATTTTGATCAAGCTAGAAACTGATCTCAAATGAAAACTCCAACGAGTATCTCTAGCCCGTTGTAAAGTACTAATTTGATTAAATCCCCTTCCAGACTCAATCTCATCAATTTCAATCAAGTAAGCAAATTCAGCAACTTGGGCAACCCGTAAATCTTCAAATCGATTGCATGATGCACAAACAATATTGACAATAGAACTCAAATTAGTAAAAAATTGATGAACTGGAATAACTTCTTTTGATGCCGCTACTAATGCCAATTGCAAACGATATGCGAAATAATGAATGCAATAGGCATATGGACAATCATTTGAAACCAAAGCTTGCAACCCATTCCACCCACCTCGCATGTTACTTGCACCGTCATATCCCTGCCCTCGAATGTTTTGAATGTCTAGCATATGTTTAGCCAATACAGAATATATACCTTCTTTTAGGGTTAATGCCACAGTATCAGAGACATGAACAAGCCCAAAAAAACGTTTTCGCACGAAGCCATCTTTGTCAACAAATCTTAAAACTATAGCCATTTGCTCATTCAGACTCATTACGAGCTTCATCAACAAGTATGCAAAACTTTGCATCACTAATTTCATCACGAATTGCCTTTTTCACTTTGGTTGAAAAAACATGTAAAATTTCTTTCTGTATCATTGGTGATGTGTAAGAGGCATTTTTTGGAGCATTAGCTATCACTTCAGCAATCTTTTCATTATATGAAACTGTCAAATCCAATATTTCAAGAAAGTTTCTACGATTCTTTGAACCCACACTTTCATCCCGACCTCTAAAAGCAATACCTTGAAATGCAAGCACTCGAACAACATCAATTGATGCTTTCAACTGAAGTCGATTATTTGCAATTTGTTTAGAAGTGAAATTTTCAAACACATTTTCTATGTGTTGAGATTGGTTCATGAAGTTGTCATATGCCCTCTCAGCCATTCTATAAAATGAATTAGGATCTTTCCCTATATGATCGAGAAAAGCACAATGTTTTCCATCTCTAACTTTCTTCCAATTCTTAAATTCATCTATAGTGAATACACATTGCACATAATGCCCAGATGGCTTATTAAAGGGAAAGCATGGCAGACAAAATGGTGCATCTTTATCAGGCGAATATTCAAGCCATGTAGGAAATAGCAGGAACCACGAAGGTTGAAAGCTACGAAGGTGATTTTCTTTTCCAGATTTTGGGTATTCTCGAATATTACGTCGATACGGACCAGCTTTAATGTAAGCTCTTCGAATTTCATCACGTTAATTAACATCATAATCTCATATCTGACGACGCAATCCAGGATCATATTCCAATGAACTAACATCAAATTCATTGATGTCAACTCTTCGAGAATTGTTAGGAGAATTTTCAGCATTGATGTCAACTCTTTGAGATTTGTTAGGAGAATTTTCAGAAACTAAGATATCAAAAGTTGGCGATGATGCATCACCAACATTGACATTTGAACTTTGTGCATTTTGTCTTTAGAAAAAGTCAAGTATTGTATTTGGCTTTCCCATAGTCTAGAAATAAATTTACATGGTTATATTATAGTCTTATGCATATGTTAACAATTAATAAAATCACAAGAAGAACAATATAATATAATAGCAATTCATGTGTCAAACTCTCCAATTAAATATTTAAATTCTAACAACCTTAAATTCTCCACTTAGATTAGGAATTGAACTTAAAAAACTAACCTCAAAAGTGCAATTTGCGTTGAGTGATTTTACACTGCTTCTAAATGATTTTGCCGTCGACAAACTATTGTTCTGTGTTAGGAAATATAAAAACAAATTAAATTGTAAACATGAATCACATGATTTTGAGCCAATTAATAACACTTATTGTCAATTACGAGAATCTTAAAAAAAATAATTCACCCATTCCACTCATCACTCACTTCAAGTCTCCAACAAGGCAATACCTTCTACTGCCCATAAGCCCATGTGTCCACACCACCAACCCCCAATCTCCCTAAAGGGTCTAAAAAACCAAACTAATCAATAACTAGTAAATTAGTAATTCCCCTTTCTATGTTTCACTTTCTTCTTCTTTTTTTTTCCTCTTTCTCTGTTTCTTTTTCTTTTCCACTTTCTCTTGCAGGTGCGGTGCCAACAACAAGCAAATCAAATTCCTAATCACTAATTAGAGCTGTAGGGAGTGTAGGAGAGGAGCAGAGAAGCGGAGGTGCCGCTCTTGCCTCTTTCTCTGTTTTCTTCTTTTTTTCCTTTTTTTTTTTTCTTTCTTTTTCAGTTTCTTTATATTATATGACTATTTGACTATATAGTGACATATACCTAAGTCATAACCTTCTAATTCTTATTCTATTCTACGTTTTCTTTAAGACAAAAGCAAAATTGATTATGATTCTAATTCTACAGTGGTGACAATATAGAAGACAAAATTGGAGTTAGGGTTTAAGGTACTTACAATCCGTTATCCGTACGTAGTACAAATTTCCAATTGATTGCTACCTGCTGGAGCCTGGAGATCAAGTGAAGATTGTGAAGTTGTTTGAGACTATGGAGGTCTGTAACTGCAACATTGGCTGCGCGGCTGTGGGTGTTTGTGAGTTGATTTTCAAGGTTAATTAGGATGGGTCAAGGTAAAAGACCAAAAAAATTGTTGGGTAAGGGCCAAAAACATTTGTTGGGTAACTAAGTAATTAGTCCCCCCTCCTCCTCTGTCTCTGCTCATGGGCTTGTTTATCTTCATCATGACTCCAAATTGAGGATCATCCATAGAGGTCTAAAAACCATTAACATTCTTTTAGACGAGGAGATGTACCCCAAAATATCCGACTTTGGCTTGGCAACGATGATTGAAGGCAAAGAAACTGAGGCTAACACGATTAAAGTAGTTGGAACTCAGTAAGTTTACAGTACAATGTAAACAATTTTCAATTCCCAAACTCTATTTACAAAGAGAATATACAAGTACCTACCTTATCCGCTAATGAATGTTGGAATGCAGTGGCTATATGTCTCCGAAGTACGTATTACATGGACTTTTCTCAGTTAAATCCGATGTTTTTAGTTTTGGTGTAGTTGTACTTGAAATAATAAGTGGAAAAAGAATACAAGATTTTATTAGTCAGAACTTACTATGAGCCTTATAACTTATGTTTTTATGCTTCATTCCAATTCTGATTTTGTAATTGTTCTAGGCATGGAGATTGTGGGTAGAAAACCATGTGTTGGATTTAAATGGACTCGGCTCTACATGAAGTTTGCAATGTAGATCAATTTGTGAAGTGTGTAAATGTTGCACTCTTATGCGTACAAGAAGACGCAAATGATCGCCCCACCATGTCAAATGTTGTTGTCATGTTTGATAGTGAAACTGCAACAGTTCCAACTCCCAAACAGCCAGCATTTGTTTCATGGAGAGGCCATCCTATCAGAGCTAGTTCTTCTAGTCAACCGGAATTAACCTGCAGTTTAGGAGGAATTAACCAACGCAAGTTCTCGTGAGTTTATCCTTTACTACACTTGCAAAGGTTCTATTGGACCAAATATTTGATATCAATTCTGGTAGAGAAACCAAGTTGCTCGTAGATATGGTGATTACCGCAAAAATCTCATGTACTATTTTGGACCGTGGGTTTATCATTCATTTGCTTATAGTTACCATGGGAATAAGATTTTTTTTTTTTTTAATGAGCAGCTTTTTATATAAACCATATCACTTTACAGCTTTCGATATCAACTATATCACTTTGCAGAAGAATAGGATGGCTGTCATTCTTCAACTCATTTCTATTACGCCAAATATAATAAATAGTAGAACCAAGAGCAAGCCTGGAAACATGGGCTTTAAGAATCTTTTTTCTCTCACTACAAAAATCAGTCAGTTTATTGACGGAGGTTTACTGACGTGTCAGGTCACCTGACACGTCAGTAAACACTCCTGACGGGGCTTTTCTGACGCGTGTATCAGGAAATGAGAATTCCTGACGTGCCAAAAATGGCACGTCAGGAATTCCTGACGTGTGAGTTTCAACACGTCAAGAGAATTCCTGACGTGTCAACTTATGACACGTCAGGAATTACTGACGTGTCAAAATTTGACACGTCAATAAGTTCCTCACGTGTCAATAATGACACGTCAACAATTATTGACGTGTCAAAAAATTGACACGTCAGTAATTACTGACGTGTCAAATAATGACACGTCAATAAATTTGGTTCGTTTTGAAATTTTTTTCCCCTTCCCCCTATATTTTTTGTGATTAATTTCAGGACTATACCCGAATTTTGTGTTACGTAATACCTGATATTCAATCTATCCATCAAATCCATGCAAATAATATACAATTTTCCCATCAAATAACATACATCATATCCATTAATAGCAATCACAAATTATCCAAGAAAACTAACTTCAACACATCATAATATCACAACTAAAATAATATATATACACCAATCACAAACTATCCATCAAAACTAACTTCAACACGCCAAAATGACACAAATCACAAACTATACACCAAGACTAACTTCAACACACCAAAATGACACAAATAACATAATATACACCAATTTTACAAACTATCAACGAAAGCGATCTTCAACACACCAAAAATGGCACATACTAACTATATATACACCAATTACAAACTATCCACCAAAACAAACTTCAACACATCAAAAATGACACATACTAACGTAATATACACCAATCACAAATATAATTACATCAACTTATACACAAGTGTGAATGGCCTAAAGTTCTCAATCAGACTATCGATCATTGACATCCATAGCATCCTCTCGACGATGTCCATTACCTGCAAATGATAAAACAAACAATATTCACCAATAAAACAACCACCCAACAAATAAAATCCAATAACTGCAGATGATAATACAAACAATCATTGAGCTCGAATACAAACAATCATGTCGGTAACGTGAAAGAAAAATGACTGAATATTCACCCAACTCAGTTGCATGTTAATTCTTCCACGGTAAATGATATAACTAAAATATATAAAACTTTGAAGGTAGCAGAAAATTCATATAAAAAACAATAGAAAAACATTAAGTCAATATATATGCATGGTCACAGAGCAATCAATAATATATAGACATGAGAGAATGAACTTCGTTTTTATTTTTCCATTGCAATTATACAACTTCCATATAGGTTATTAATGTTGGGAATTCAATGGAAGAGATGATAAACACAAAGGAAAAGCATCCTCTCTAGCATTAAGTGCATTTATATCTATTTATATTTAGAGTTAATTACCAAATTAAGTTTGTGAATAATTGTTCTTGATGAGTTCGATCTGCATGTGTTGCTTTGTTCCATGCAGTTATATCCATTTATACGTGCATCTATAGCTCTAAATAATTATCTCAACCAACACTATTTCATAGTATACCAAATTGAAGCCAACAATTTAGAAGTTCACCAACCCAACCATGATATATAAACCAAATTTAACCAAGAGTTACAACATCATTAATTATTTAGAATGACTACAACATATCCAAACTCTTAATTTAGAAGTTCATATATATATATATAGACAGTTCTAAAATTAAATTGACTACTAACAAAGGTCATACCTGATCCACTGTCGACCGACGATCGCACCATCGCAACGGGTAGGGAAGCACTGTCTGGTGGAGTGTACAACCGCATCAGCTCCTCGAGTTGGCGAAAATGGGCATCAAACCTTGCTTAACGTTCAGCCTCCTGTTCAGCTACCTGTCGAGCTATCTGCGCATTGTTCTCAGCCATTTGCTCCGCCACTTGCTGAGCTACCCGCGCATTGTTCTCGGCCAACAACGCATCTATCTCTTCCTTGTGCTTCGCCCTCTCCGCCTCAAGCGCTCTATCAAGTGTGCATTGTGATATCGTGGAGTACCTGGCGTTTTCTGACCTTGCTTGGAACGGTGTATAGTATGAGCGAATGGTCCCCCGCACAGGCAGAATATTTGGTCCAGCCATCCGAACCCGACCGGCATATTCAGGCTTATTTCCAATTGCCTGGTCAAATGCGTCGTTCGGCGCCCACCTTACCGTTCCCTCTGTGATGCTAGACGATGCTGCAGGGTCGGTGGGTATAAGCTCCTCCATCCGTTCCTGTTTGTCACATTAAATATTGAGTCAGTGGGGCGCACAACCGTTAATCAAAAATAATTTATCAAATATACAAGCAAGACAATATATGAAAGGTGAGTAGTAGCATACACATCTCTCCTTCACAATATCATTCGGATATGAACCGTTCTTCTTTTTGTGTGATTTTACGTAATTTTGTGCCCGAGTAGGTTGATGGCCCAAACGTTCGGCCTGCAGATAACATAGGACATACATATACCATATTAACATATAAAATGATGGCATGTACATTCACATCTATAAGTATAGGATAAATTACACACTTACCTCCTCCTGTGTCAACCTGGCATAACTCTTTGATCCGGTGCAATGCGGTGAATCATTTAATGCTCGCAATGCCTTCATTTTCGCCGCATACTCCTACACAGTTAACACTTTTAATATGTTAATACTAATACAATTAGGGTCACTACACAACACAAATAGTTTAACTCATGACCTACCCTATTCTCCTGGGTACACCACCTCTCTAATAATATATCCAAGTCGACAGCATTGTACTCTCCCAGCCTCTGTCCCCCCAGTCTTGCCCGTATAGTGTCCGGAGTATCTTCCTCGGTAATGGCACAAATTTTTTTAAGATCATGCCTCCATGTCCGCAGCTTAGAACCCATATCCTTAAATGCTTCATCCTTCACAGCTTCCAAGTTGTACTCGGGCGGGACGAAAAAGTATGCCTGCACAAGATCAACATCGACAAATTAAAAAAACTTAAAATATGTGTATATACATATAGATATAAACGCGCATATATATTTGCAACTTAGAGCGTATATATACATATATACGCTCTAAGTGTCATCATATTATTAAAAAACATACCATCAATGCGTCCCAAATGTCCTCCTTGGTACGGTCTGGTACCTTCAACCAATCGTCCGGTATTCGGACAAAATTGCCGCTCCTAATTATGTCTCCGGTCATCCGCCTAAACCTCACGGCGCTAAATCCAACTGGCTGGAATGATGCATTGTACTCCAGTATGATCCGTTTGCCAGGGGGGACTCCCGGCCGCCTATGCGAGTCTAGGATGGTGCACACCTCGATGATGGGGTTTCCTTCAGAATCGGTACCTAACAAATTTAAATTTAGAAATGTAAGTTATTTCGAATTCAATATTAACTAACATATTAATTAAAACATAATATGTACGACATTAGAGCATATACACTTACTTATGGTCCGGACCTGCCGAGGGCCTAATCGGTCGCTGGGAGCAGCGTTGGTGGGCTGCGGGTCATCAGTGGCCTGTGCCCCACCAACCATGTCTTCTTGGGCCTGTGTCTCTGTATCCTCCATACCTGCTTCGCATGTTTTTAGAATATTTAGAATTCTCTGAAGTTGTAGTTGTAGTTGAATATAATTAATATTGCACAAGTATAGTTAAAAATTTTCAAACTTATGAATCTTTAAAAAAAACAGGCGGGCGTACCTGCGCTATGCTGGGTGTAAAGCCGCTCGACATCGGCCTCAGAACTCTGTCGTAACCCGCTGTACGGGTACGAATCAACCCGATACCCAATGTGGGCCATGCCTGCCCGAGTGTATGGAGCATATACAGGGGTCTCCCCTCCCATAGTACCGGGAAGGACTAGTCTATATCCTTCCTGTACCCCTAGAAGCTCAGCAACGTCTTGTTGCTCGCTGTCATCAAGTTGGGCTGCCGGAGACCCAGGCGACAT